>WAAF01003882.1:369573-392146 GCA_013400475.1 Tricholaema leucomelas | reverse complement strand
GGATCTATATGCAAGCATTTGTGGGTGATATTCCATGTTGGAAATTGGAAGGGTTTTTGCAAATCATTGCTAAGTGTAGTTTCTGCTTTTGATAACTGGAAAGGCATGAAATGGAAACAAGAATGAAATAGCATTTTTAGTATCTCTCACAAAGAAGTCAAAATTCAAATGATCCTGACTCGCCTTGGCACTCTTGACAGCCTTAGTGATGTGCTATCAAGGTGGGATAGATCCACAGTGTCAAAATCCCACCAACTGTTGAAAACTCATTGGTTTAGTGCCATTCAGATTTTGATTGCTCAAGCTGGAACGTGAAAAGAGCACAGCTTTTCAAGAGATGCCTGCAGAGTGTTGTTTCCTTTTCTGGGAAAACAAATCCTTTGAATTTGGTGCTACCCCTAGCATCTTTTTAAAAAATTCTGATCTAGAGCTACATCACTATTGAACATTTTTCTACCACAAGTCACATAAAATTCACTGATGATGTTAGTGCAAGTATTTGAGGCTTTCATCTTCCCAAAACAAAGGCATGTAATGAAGTCACACAGATAACTTCATAGATTTTCCTCAGAGTTTGCCTGTAGAATAGATTTGAAATCAGATGGAAAAAAAAAAAAGTTAATGTATGTTGGAGGTGGAAAAACTATCTTGAAATCTCAAGCTAATACTTTTCATCCTGTCCCTTCACCCTAAGTTGCTAATGGATAACACTAAATTTTGCTCTTCACAGAATGACAGAAACATAGAATGGGACAGGTTGGATTTGACCTCTGAAGACCAAACCTTCTTTTCTCAGTCTTGTAGATTATTTTATGAAGAGTTTGTCTAAATTGTGCTTTCCTGTACAAAACTACCATAGCTATCCACATAAGGCTGCTTTTATTGTCTCTTTTGGTGTGGCAGAGATGCCAAAATGTACCCAGACAGACAGAGCAAACAGGACTTGCGCTGGCGTAAAAGGAGGCTGCTCCATCTGCCAGAGAGGCAAGATGGTTTTGTTACACAGCATTTCACTTCTGCTGCCTTATTCATCGACTCTGTGGTAATTATTTTACATCTGTTAAATGGCAGTATTTACAGGGAAGCATGCAAGAGTGGGTCAGACAAAAGGTCTTGCAGGCCTGTGAGCCATCTGGCAACGGCTTGCGTAAGATGGTTGAGGCACATGAATAAGTGCACAAAAGTTGGTATAGGGTGAAGTTTCCCACTTGTGTAGCTCGCATTTTTTCCACTTGAACGTTTGTTTTGAAGTTCAAACCTACAAAGATATTCCAAGAAGCTGAAATATTTCTAAAGGTCTCATGCTTTTAAAGCAGTACCAAATGGCTCTTGTGTCTGCAGCTCAAATTCTAGCCTCCACTTTTCACTTCTGTTCATAGATGTTGATGATCCTAGACCCCCTGGTCACTAGAAGAGGAAAGGTATGAATTTTAGTCAGGTTAATGAATTTAACTCCTGCTGTGGGTTATGCGGGAAACTGTCTCTGTGCTGCTGGATGTAGAAATCTTCTCTCCTGCCGATGGATTGTTAAAGCTGACGTGGAAAAGCTTTCCCTTTTCCGTGGTTGGTATCTTTCCCTCCAGCTTTGAAACTAAGTAAAAGATGGGAGAGAAGGGGAAGGAGGTACCCTGTAAGATGAACTCTGGTATAGGAAACTTCAGAGCATTTGGGTTTTAATATCTTCTATTAGAGATAAAAATTCATCTTAAAGAATAAACCTCCCACATCATTTGGAATGGAAAACCAAGCAGCCTTCCACCTAAAAATGACAGAATGTTGCTGTCTATCAATATTTTTAAAGCAAAATACCACAGAAAGAAAATGTAGGAAAAACAATGTTATCTGTGAGTTGCTATTTCAGAATCAACATATTTAGGAAAAACTCTGTACACTAATACCACTCTGAGCCAAACACTGGCCAGCTGTGGTCTGAGAACATTGCCTTCTAGATAACTTTAATGGTTTTTATGGAGGTCAAAATCTCTTTGGTGCCAAACATTTTTGTTGTAGACTTGGGGTAAACATCAAAATGGAGACTAATTTTTTGGTTGCTTGCTGCACTGGTAGCATCAAGGATGTGTTTGTTCTTTCAGTAATCTGATTCTCCAACTCTGGGATTCATCAGAGGGATTTATCTGTCTAATAAATACATCCACTCTGCCTATACTTCTAATGTTTCCTGATTAAAATAAAGCGGTTTAGCTCTCTTAGCTCCTAGGATTGCATGTAAACAGGGATTATTTATCCAGAGGTCTCATCCCCATTACCAGTTTGCAGCATGTTCAGGCTTTCTTTGGGAATGACCTAAACATGTGCAACTTGTTTAGAGTTAGTGTGAACATGGTGGGGGGGATAAAGAACAGTCTGTTCCATTGTTCCTTTATGTATATAAATGTAATTTATTATTGGTTTCTCTGTAATGCAAGCCCAGATCTTGTCAGAGAATGAAAGGTCGAACAAGATTTGACCATTCCAACAGTAACATTTTTTTTTTAACCCTCTTCCTCCAAGAACGTTTATGCAGTTTAATTTTTATTGCTAAATCAATTGTTGGTATAATCTCTGTTATAATGAAATAATTCCTCCTTTGAGAAACAGACCTCAGCTGTGAGAGGGTAGAAATTATCCCACAAGATAAAAATCAGAATCAGCACAGAGTGACTTTCTGTGAGAAAAAAGGAGCAAATTGTGGAAGCTATGCAATGATCCTTGATGATAAACTTGAACCTTGTGTAAGCTGCCTTTAAGCAGAACCACATTCTACACATGATTAGCAGGTTAGATGCATATGAATATATGACTTTCTTTGGTGGGCAAGCCTCAGATAAATTAAAGGAAGCAAAATAGGTTTTGGGCTATTAAGCAAGAACATAGGCCCATAAAACATTGATTTATGTATGTACAGAGAAATATCACTGCTTGTATTCTTTCATTTGCATCTGCTGCTTGTCTGTGTCAGAGATAAGACCTTAGAAAGGATGATCTGAGCCAGTATGATTGCCTCTAGTAATTTATCACTTTCATACATCACAATCAGGCAGTTTCATGCTCTCTTCTTTCTTATGTCTTGCCAAACGTACCAATTTTTACAGTTTTCCTCTACCATGCAGACTTTGGGTTTTTCTCCTGTAGAAATGAGTCAAGATCTTGTTTGCAAATTTGCATCATGCTTGGATAGAGAGGCACACTAAAAGCCCATCCCTCTGAACTCATGAAGATGAACCTGTCCAGCTTGATCTCATCTGCAAAGTTACTGACAGTGCACTCGATCACCTTGTTGAGGTCATTAATAAAGATGATAAATAGAACAGCCCCCAATACAGAGCCCTGGGGAACACCACTTGTGACCAACCTGAGGTACCATACAGCTCAGAACTGTGACAGGATATTTGAAATGTTTGGATCTACAGACAGGGTTGGTACTTTCTGCTCAGTAAAATGAGCTCAAGAGAGTGAGTCATACTGCATATATCTTTTGATTCCTGCTTAGCATTAAGAAGTGCTCAGCAGATAAGAAGAAATGCAGTGATCAGGGCAGCAGGAGGAGAGTGAAAGTGTACTTGTTCACTGTGAGGGTGGTGGAACACCACAACAAGCTGCCTGGGGGGTTGTGGAGTCTCCTACTCTGGAGACATTCAAAACCCGCCTGGATGCATCTGTCACAAAGATGATGAAGGGAATGGGACATTTCTCTTATGAGGAGAAACTGAGGGAGCTGATGCTCTGCTGCTTGGAGAAGAGGACACAGAAAGGTGACCTCATCAATGTTTATAAATATGTTAAGGGGTGAGTGCCAGTAGGCTGGAGACAGGCTCTGTACTTTGATGCTCAGTGACAGGACAAGGGGCAATGGGTGGAAGTTGTGGCATAGGAAGTTTCATATAAACATGAGAAGGATTTTTTTCCCTGTGAGATTGACAGAAGACTGGAACAGGCTGCCTAGGGGAGGTTGTAGAGTCTCCCTCTCTGGAGACATTCTAAACTCATCTGGATGTGTTTCTGTGTGATCTGCTCTAGATCCTGCTCTGGCAGAGAGGCTGGACTGGATGATCTTTTGAGGTCCCTTCCAGCCCCTAACATTCTGTGATTCTGTAATAGTTACAAAAGGATTTCAATGTGAAGCTTGTAAGGTCAGGCAAGGTTGGCCACATCAAATTTAAGTCCTAAGCAATGTAACAGTCACAAAGGCCTTGGAATATATTTTGCTGTCAGCTAAAAAGGACAGCTGGTTTTGTAAACAAATTCTTGACAGTTATTTTAATGAGATTTTTGTCATTCACTTAAAGACTTGCCCCAGACCTTCATTTGTCTTCGTTTGTCTTTTGTATGGGCACAGTTGATATATATTACAGGACTAGCATACCATTACTTTTAGTAAGTGTAATACCACAGCCAGTGTACTCCTATTCTTGTACGGTCATCATGTTACCAGTTTGCACTGATATAGATGGTTCTATAAAAGTCATCTTTGGAAGCAAAATTGCCTGAAATAATGAAAATAATTTAATAAAATTCTATGACTGCAAAAATGTATTAAATAATGGTTTTGCACAGTCTTAATTTGAGATTTCCACTTTAAACACTAAAAAAAATGTAGTTCTCAGTAACTCATTTGGATGCAAACAGGATTTTAATTCAAAATAACCGTTTGTTTTGGTGGAAAAGAGATTGATTTCAGTGGGAAGTTTTCATCTTAGTCATGTGCAATTGAATGCTTAAAGACAAAAATGGTTATTGTCACCTTTCATTTAATTTATCTGTGAATTATATGTATGACTTAGAAGTAGCTGATGCAGAAAAAAGAATTAAGTTTTCTTTTCAGGGCAACAAGTCTAGCAGTTGGTGGTAGGAGGAAGATGCCCGTTCATTGTTTGTTTCCCTTTGCTTGTCAACTACCTTTCATAAATAAGAAATGAATAGCCTTCCTTCTTTTGGTGTAGGTTATAAGACATTTCTGAAAGCATGTGTTTTCATCTCTTTCCATTACCCTGCCCTAATGTCAAAGTCACACTCAAAACCTCCAAACAAAACTAGGAGACGGGGACAAGTACTTTGGGACATATGTTCATTAGTTTTACCTAGAGAGCAAACATGTTCCTAAGTCCTTAACTATGTCTGCAGGCTGTTGTTTGCAATGAAAAATAAGTTTCTCTGACAATGTATCCTACTTTCAAAAGAACTTTTCCCCTAGTTTTTTTCTGACCCACAATGAATAAAACTGTCTAAAGCAGAAACTACACTGAAATGGGCATCCTCCACCACGAAACATCATGAATTGGAAATGCGTGGCCTGCTTGATTCTTTATGCGCTCTAATGCAACCACCTTTGAGTATAATTGATGCAAACTTTATCGTTCAGATATGTCTCCACAAGGGAAAAAATCAGCAACTGATTAGAGGGGCTTTGACGATGCAGGAAACTAAGAATCTTGCTTTGAAATTCAGGCTCCACCATCTCAAAATGTTCCTATTTGAATATGCACAAATACACATCACAGAATGCTTACAAAACACTCTCACATTTCATCTTTTATCCTCCTGTGAAGTTAAAAAGCTGAGCACAGTCTATCTAATGTAAAACCTAAATAGTTGCAGCTGAAAGAGCTATTCTCTGGCTTGGTTTTCAGCCACTGCTCACAGGACTGTGCAGAAACCACCTTTTGGCCAGAGACAGCTATCTTAAACAGCTCTCAATGCTATGTATGGGCTATACTCTGCTTGTCTGTCTTACTCTGTTGTGTCATATGTCAATGACAGTATGTGTGCCACAAAATGTCAAGTTAATTTCATTGCCCATGTCAGAACTTGTTGTAAACAGTGCAGAAGTGCTCATTATGTCAAATCAACAGATACCTAAAAGTTCCCACTGTGTTTTAAAGTACCTTAATTTAATTTTCTCTATTCATCAGAAAGTTTTTGCTCTCTGGCTCTTGAAATGGCAGTGGGAGAGGATGGGAGGAACTGCTTATGTGATGAACTGAAGCCATTAAATCAATTAAAAACCCACCTGCAATCTAAGCTAGCAAGCCCTATGTAAGCATATAAAACTGTTTTCTGAATCTGTACCATCTTTACACATGAGAGAGCGACTGCAGACATAAATACATCTCCATTTTATGGAGTGCCACTTATTCAATTGTTAAAGTGAAGAATTCCTCTGAGCACTGGACATCAGGAAGATTTTTTTCATAGACAGAGTGGTCAGGCATTGGAATGGGCTAGCCAAGGAGGTGGTTGAGTCTCCAACCTTAGGTGTGTTTAGAAGTGATTTGGATGTGATGCCTAGGGATATGGTTTAGGATGCACCTTGTAGAGTAGGGTTATTGCTTGGACTTGGTGATCCTGAGGGTCTTTTCCAACCTAGATGCTTCTGTAATTCTGTGAAAATCCCTCCTCTTGAGGAACAGGGACTGATGTTGTTAAGTTCTGAATATTTCTTTGGTGTGCTTTAGAGGAAATAGCTCGCTACTGAAGTCAAGTCACAACCTAATAGTTCACCTTACCATGTAAGGAAATTCCTTGCAAGTAACACTTGATTATATTTACTAAAACTCTAATATTATTACCTACAATTTTAATATTATCAGTTGGCATAGTGCTGCTTATCCTGTCCTGTCTTTCCACTGCAGAGATGGAGGAGTTGTATAACAAAACAAATGCTGGCCAGGAACATCACCACTGAAATCACAGGCTGCTGTATAAAGCATTAGCAGTGCACTGCACGGGAAAGGTGCTGCACTCAGTGATCATTATGGGATGCGAGAAAGATGAGTTTGTAGCTCCCTATATGCAGCACATCTGAGGAAGCTGTGTGTTGTTTTGCACTCTTTATTTGGTGTGACAAAGCAGAAAGATGATAATTCTTCTCTATATATAATGTCAGAGAGGAACAGTTCCTGAATCCTGAATCCAGAATCACTGACACCAGAAATACATTATTTGAAGGAAGTGAGACAGAAATCAGGAATGTGATATAACCCTTTCTGCTTAGTGGGAAAATGAAGGAGGCAATGCTTTCTACTTCCAGTTTTAGCATCTCAAACTTACCTTGATATTTTTATCAGATTTGGCCATGCTTTACTACCTTACATACAGCAAAATATTTTGTTTCAGAGTCAGTTTAAGCATTTCCTATTTGCAATGTTTAACTCAATCTATTTGAACTGAAATCTCAATCTATGAACCGAAAGAGGATTTTAGGAGAGGACAGAGAGTATTTAACTGGTTTGTTTATGTAATATGAACTGATTTTGTGGTTCCTTCAATGGAGAAAAAATACTGTGTAAGCTCAAAATACTATTTTTATTGAGTGATTCAGTGAATGAAATACAGTTCTAGTCAAGACCATCTGTTTCTATTAATAATAACTATTTGACTTTCACAGTATTTTCCTTGCATCTCTTTCCCCATTGCTCAGTGTTTCTCATCCAGTCGTCAGCTCTTGTTTGTTTGTGTTCTCTCTCTCTCATTCTTCTATTATGGTCCTATGAAGTTTTTCTTTCCCAAAATCTGAGAAAAAAAATTGGCAGTTACTCTTGTCATCTCTCTGTGGCACATGGAATATTTTCTACCATCACAGATTATACTTATGTTTTATTATTTCTTAGATGCATCAGCTATGAGGATCTGATATTTCACTGTAACTACCTGATGATACTTAAATTTGGGTTATCTAATCAATATATTCTTTCCCATTACGGTGTGCCTTCTTTTATCTTGAAGCCACATTTCAACTGTGGCGCTTCTTGAAAGACTAATGTTTTACAGAATAAATATTCAGAGCATTTAAAACTTCTGAGAATTATTTTCTTCATCTTCAGTCCTCTCCGTGCTTTACTTTCTTTTAATTACAGTGTGGAAAAGGAGGGGTAAACCAAAACTGGACAAAAGAGATTGAAATAAACAGCACAAAAATCTGTGTACTTTAGAAGTTAGGCTTTTGCAGACTTTAATTTCCAGCAAGAATAGAACTAAGAGGAGTGGGGGAGAAAATAATAATGAAAAGCTGTTTTTTGTAAAGACATCAGGTGACTCTGGGGAAGGAATAAACAATTCCAAGCTCACTCATGAACTGCTAAATACTCTTATTTTTGCTGTCATGGGTCCCTTCGCAGTTGCCACCCTAGAGAGTGACAGCTCCTTATTTCAAGCCTTAAGGCATTCTCTCTGCATCCTCAAACACTCTGTTTCCTGCCAGGGAGGTATGGCGGTAAGGTTATTTGGCTGTGTACCTACCAGGATTATAGAAGCAACGTAGTTCTGTTATTTATGGAAGGCATCCAGAAATGGGGGGAGGAATAGTCAACAGTGCTGTGCTACCACCCACAGCTTTCTGCCAGTGATGCTGATGGGGTATAAAGCTGTTGTGCATCATTTTGCAAGCAAGATCAATTGTTGTCTGTTAGAAAGAGAAAGAAAATTATAGTGACAAATCATATAATTTTTGACTCCCTGGTGAGGAAGTGGAAGCTTATTGCTCCACAATCAAATAAACAGCTTCCTTTGTATCTAATGAATAGGTTCAGCTCCAACTCAAACCTGGTAACAGATAAACTCTGCTTGCTATAGATGCTCAAAGCAATTAAACTACCTAAACTCCATCAATTCTTCCCCAGTTATGTTTGTTACACAAATTGCAAGAAGAAGGTATGTTCAAAATCTCCTGATCTATTGGACCAGAATGGTTCATTCTGAAGTGAAAGTTGAATAAAGTCATTAAGAACATTATTTATGTGGTCACCTCAGGACTACGGCATTATTTTACACCAGAGTTCTAGTGGAAGGTGCCACATTTATTTTTCTTCCTTTTCTTTTTTTCTTTTGGTCATTATTTAGTTTCTTGGTATGGGCACAACTTCCAGGGAATTTCCCCAGAGGCTACTTAGGGAAAATATTAAAGCTTCAGCACTGTGGTTTGTAGAAGATTTGAGCCTATTATTTTAATGCTTTTCCTTTCCATGACTACAGTGATTGGTTTTGCATCAATATGTTTTCAGCATAAATGAACAATTATATTTCATCCCTCAGGCAGTTTAATTTCTCATTACCATATTAAATACTAAAGGTAGTTTTTCTGCCTCAGATCTACATCTGTCAGCACTTGTCTACAAAGGTTTGCATGATTTTTGGAAGTCAGGTTGAATCACTGTAAAGCTAAGACTTAGAATTGCAGAAGCTGTTGCGTTCTTGGTTGTTTTTTCCCCAGAAAGCACTAAAGGTAGCAAATATGAACTTTATGAGAGAAATGTATAAAGAATTCCTACCTCAAAGAAAAGAAGTAGAGTAAGATAGAGTAGATAAATAACAGTATAAGCAATAATTAAATATCATACCCCTACTTCTTATGAATCACTTCAGCTTCGGTATCAGTGAAACTTTGCTCACCTATCTCAACCAAGAATTTGGTTCAAGTGGTATATTAGAATTAGCTGCTGTCCTCTACGTCCCTCTGTGACTCTTCAGGACAGAACATCAGTTTTCAAGTTGCTGAGGCCTAACTGTACCATTCATTTATTCTAATGTGCTTCTTTATTCACCTACTGTATGAAGGTAGGATACAGAAAAATGCATGTGTCTCAAACCCCAGTACTACTCTAATAACCTGGCAATTATCTAATGATTCTAGTGTACAGAAATGAACTAGAAGATTTGATACCTGAGTATCTGAACAGAGGACAAGACAGTTTTGATTTCAGTCCCAAGAGACACTGAGCTTTCCATGTACTGTTTAACAGTTACAACATGTCTCTCTCTCCTGGGTGTGCTTTTATTTTTAGACTTCCATATATTAACTGGCTGGGTGATCTCCAAGAGAGAAAAAAACACCTCTTAAGTTCCATGATTTTCAAAATGGTCCCCCAGTATACATACCTCACAACAAGAAGCACACTGAGTTGCCAGAGTGTGTCCAGAGAAGGGCAATGAAGCTGTTGAAGGGTCTGGAAAATGAGTCTTTAAGAGAAGTAGCTGAAGTACTCTAGAAAAAAGGAGCCTGAAGAGAAACTTTATTGCTCTCTACAAGTCCCTGAAAGGAGATTGGATCCAGGTCAGGGTTGATCTCTTCTTCCAATAAGAGGAGAAGAAATGGCTTCAAGTTGCCCCAGGGCAGATTTAGGTTGAATATTATGAAAAAAATCTTTACTGAATGAGTGATCAGGTATTAGAAGAGGCTGTCCAGGGAAGTGGTGAAGTCACCATCCCTGAAGGTGTTCAAAAAAATGTGTAGACATGGCACTTCAGGACATAGTTTAGTGATCATGGTGGTGCTGGTTTTATGATTGGACTCAATTATCTTGGAGGCCTTTTCTAACCTCAGTGATTCCATGATTCTATATAATGGAACTCCAAAGACTCAGTCCATTCTTCCTTCTGTGATTTCTACCTGCACTTCCTCTTTTTAATTTATTTGCCTATGTGTTACCACTTCAATGCCAGTCATTCCTCAGCTTATGTTGTGCATTCGTTCCTTCAAAGCTTCTATTTCAAAGGCTGTCAGCTTTCTTTACAGTATCATATTCTCATGCTCAGTTGTCACTGGAATGTATGAGTCTGCAAAGTAAGAGAAACACAGAGAATCTCTGTGTCTGGTACTTTTGTGGATGTTATTTTGTTTCAGGAAGTGAAGTTGAATTTGCTTAGTTTATTTCTGGAACAGCAGATGCCAGACATTTGTGTGACCATCAATCCCACAGTACAGATCATTAACGAAAGTTTCTCTAGGCATTGCATATTGTTAGTGTAAGGCAAAGACTCTGTGGGCACATGAGTCATTGTTTCTCAGATGCTAATGTGATGATTTCTCTTCTCTTATATTTCTACAGTTATTGTTCAATAAAATAAAGCTTGAATCCAAAGACTTACCATTAATAAAAAAAAAACAACCAACTAAGCTGTTGGTTAAGATAAAGGATGTATGAGTTGAATCAGTTCCACGTTTCTAAGCTCCATTTAAATGGAACTGAAACGGAACTGAAACACTTCTTACCCCCTTTAAATGGAACTGAAACACTTCTCACCTTGATTCTTGCCGGGATTTGGCTACCTGAACTCTTTGAGCTGTCCTCTGCCTCCAAAAATGAAAGAGTGGGACCTGGGGCTCTGCATAAAGAGGAAACTCGAAGGGCCAGATGGAAAGTTTCAGGAAGAGGAGAGGAGAGGAAGAAGCAGAAGACATGAACTGTGTTTCTCCTTTTTTAAGCTCCTAGCTACTCCAAAGTTCCTCTCTTAATACTTCCTGATAAAACAAAAATTCAATGTCACACTTTTCTTCCACTCTTCTGCTGAGTTTTAAATGATGCCTGAATTAATAATGATCAGATATAAAGGAAGGTTCTGACCTGATTTTGGAAAAATAAGACATCCTGTCCACAGGATTTTAAGCTATAACTGAAATCTCCATCATGCCTACACTTAGTTTACATCAATAAGCTACTAAAAAATGTGTAAATGGGTAATCTGTGGGTAGCTTTCTTCTATGCCTCTTCAGCCACTAATATGAACACGTTCTGCTACCCTTTAAATTCCTCTGAAAAAACATACTGTAGAAGTGCAGCACCTTATTTCCTCAGCATACAGATTCATTGCCCTGTAGGGTTTAGAAAACCATCTTGCTGCCTGGCTGAATACTGAAGATTGCATGACTATCTTGGCACATGCCAGTCATGAAAATAAGTGATTTCCAATAACTGATAACACCTAGCACATACTTCTGGCATGTAGTAAAATACTGTGAGGTGCATTTGAACCTGTTCAGCCTAATAGGCTTTTGAATACAAGGGAATCAACGTTTTTACCAACACCTAGTTACTATTACCTTGATTGCACTGCAAACACAGTCTTCTTGGAAATGAAAGTCTGTTCAGGAATTACAGTGTGCATTGAAAATGCTTTTCAAAAACCTGAAATACTGTGGGATGTACTCCTATGCCAAAGGTAAGGAGGTCTCTCTACTCATCCTGGGGGGTCCATGCCAACGTGTCTTGGGACAGTCGCTATGCTGTGTCTAGGCTAAGTAAATTATCTGCTGCTAATTTCATGCAACTTTCTCTCTACCTAAAAATGAATTAATTTAAGGACTGAAGACCTATACAATTGTGGCCTCCATTCTGTGGCTTATGAAAGCTGGAGAGAGTTAAGGAAGGGAAGTCTGTCTTTTGAAATGGTTACTGACTTCTAGATTGCAGCTAAGACTGAAAAAAACCCACCAGGGAGACCTGTGTTTCCTGGTTAGAATCAAAGATGTTTGAAAGTCTCAGAAAGTCTTGGCTGTGGCCTTTCTCAGCCTCCTCAGAAAGAAGAAAATAAAAGACTTACCAAAACCCTTACCCTATTCTAGCCAAACCTAGGACATCTGTCTATAGCATAAGTACTAATCAGTGTTGAAGGCACCATCATAGTAAGACTCTTGCATTGGGGTTATTTATAGTAATGAGCTGTTGATGGCCTCATTGTTTCCCATTAGATGCAGCTGACTTATGACTTTACAAATAAATACAGATAAGGACTGAAAAGACATATTTGCTGTCCAGCTGTTGTGGGGAAATTAGTAATAAATGGACCTTCTGATATACCAAGTGCAGTTTACTTATTCTCACAGATATGACATGCAAAAATACATCCTCTGTTGCAAAGGACATTTTTTCTCAGCAGCTATCTGAACAGTGTTTCTGAGCAATACTTTAATTTGTTACAGATCTCTCCTAGTTTCTTGCCTAGATGTATTTGTATTTTCATTCTGTGCCAACCCTTTCCAGTAGTTTAAATCATTTTCTCCCTGTGCAACACTTACATGAGGACATTGGGTAATGAACTGTAAACAGAGATGATATTCCTGACCTTGGCTCCTCTATTTGGCATGAAAATAATGTGCTGTGATGTAGTGGGGCTGCCCAGCCACTGGTTGTCTTGAGTCTTGGTGCCTTTTCCTGTTTGTGTTAATCTTTCATCACTCTGGATGAGCAGGGCTGTCCACAGAATTCAACACAAGCTTTTTCATTGATTTTTTTCAATGGTAGCTTGAATGAGACTTCTCTGGAAATGACTCCTCACAGGATGCTTTCTTAAGGTATTATGGAACTGAAAAAGAATAAAACTGTTCTAAGAATAGAAAAACACTCTTAACCAGTGTGTGGTACTGTCCTGCTTTTCTGTTTGTCCATGGGATCACAGAACATGGGACCCAAAGAAATCATCGAGTCCAACCCCCCTGCCAGAGCAGGACCATACAATCTAGCTCAGGTGACAGAGGAATGCATCCGACAGGCCTTGAAAGTCTCTAGAGAAGGAGACTCCACAACCTCTCTAGAGAACCTGTTCCAGTGCTTTGTGACCCTTATAGGTAAGTAATTCCCACTTGTGTTGAGGTGGAATCACAGAATCATAGAATCAGTCAGGGTTGGAAGAGCCTGGCTGTAAACACCTCCAGGGATGGGGCCCCAACCACCTCCCTGGGCAACCCATCCCAGGCTCTCACCACTCTCATGGTGAACAACTTTCTCCTCACGTCCAGCCTGAACCTACCCATCTCCAGCTTTGCTCCATTCCCCCTAGTCCTGTCACTCCCTGATATCCTGAAACGACCCTCTCCAGCTTTTTTGTAGGCCCCCTTCAGATACTGAAAGGCCACAAGAAGGTCATCTTGGAGCCTCCTCTTCTCCAGACTGAACAGCCCCAACTTCCTGAGTCTGTCGTCTTAGGAGAGGTGCTGCAGCCCTCTGCTCATCCCAGTGGCCCTTCTCTGGACATGCTCCAGCATGTCCACATCCTTCTTGTAATGGGGGCCCCAGAACTGGATACAGTACTGCAGGTGGGTTCTCACCAGAGCAGAGTAGAAGGACACAATCACCTCCCTTGACTTGCTGGCCACACTTCTCCTGATGCAGCCCAGGATCCAGTTGGCTCTCTGGGCTGCAAGTGCACACTGCTGGCTCACGTTGAGCCACTCCTGTGCTGCAGCTTACATCCATTGCTCCTTGTCCTATCACAGGGAGCAAGTAAGAACTCCCTGCTGACACCTAGTCCTCAGATATTTATAAACATTTATTAAACCCCATCTCAGTCTTCTCTTCTCCAGGCCAAAAAGCCTCAGGTCCCTCAGCCTCTTGTCATAAGGCAGTGTTCCAGTCCCCTAATCGTCCTTGTAGCCCTCCATTGGACTCTCTTGAGCAGATCGCTATCCCTCTTAAACTGTCAAATAATTGTTGTATAATTGAAACACTAAAGCTTGAGTAAGAGTGACAGGTGCTATATTTTTTACCCTTATGACCTAAAGGATGGTTCCTTGTAGATAAAAGCATGAACAGTTTTGGTTAGTTTGAAACTATTATAAACAGGGTTAATTCCAGCTGATATGTTTTTTTCTGACTTTTCTCTTGTACCTGAAACTATTAATGCCCCTCCTTTGGTTGTACAATGTAACAGAACATGTATAACCTACCTGAATAACTAATCACTTCTGTAATTACATCACTAGCTTATATTTCTCCTTTATATGTGACATAAAACATGTAGACATGGTTTGTATTTGTGAGTACCATGACAGAAACTGTTTTGTTCAGGGGATGAAATTGGATCCTGTATGAATTTATAGGTTTGTATGGTTGCTTATGCCACTATCATCACTTACACTGAAAATACTTATCCTCCTTTCCTGACTAAATACAGTCTGAGCTTGCAAGTGCAATTCAGGTTTCAAGTATGCAGCCAACTGAACCGTTATTATCCTTTCTACCCTGTCTCCTTGTAGTGTGGTTACAGCACATCTGGAAGCAACTGGGCACAAACCCAAGCATTTCTTTATAGATGTTCTTTTAACTGCCCCTTCACTGATCTCCTGTCTTTTGTTGCAGACTGCTCTGCCCTGTAGTCTGCAAGAGATGGATGGTGCACTTTACCACTTCTTTCCTTGTTAGTTACACATTTTCCTTTTGGACAGCTTTGGACTGCAGGCAAAACAACTAGGGGCTCCAGGTTGCCAGCTGTTTTGTGGTCTGTCAGGCCAAGAGTGTGCTGCCAATATGCAGCTTGTTGGCCAAAGGGTTTCTTGCATTCCCAGTAATACTTGGAATATCGTTCAAGGAAGCACAGGATTGGCATCAGTAATAGGAGCACGTATCATGGCAGAAAAATATATCATATGCATAGGATACCATGCCAGAAGCAAATCAAGGATTGAAACAATTATACTGGGAGGCTAAAGATGCTAACCACAAGTGTAGCAGAGTCCCTGCTTTCATGTTTCTGCTGTGCAGAGGGTGGCAAAGTACATGCTAATATCCCAAGAGCTGTTCTGCTACAGCTGAGAGGGGACAGGGAAGATGAGGCCTCACAAAGTGAGATTTCTCCTGGGAGACTGGAGGTGGCTCACCAGCAGGCTCTTCCACTGTGAGAAAAACTGTCTAAGAGTCCTTCATTCCAGGTTCTTAGTCACCCACGAAAGTGGGAATGGAGGAGTAGTAGTTTCCACACAGCACATTATCAGCACCATATAGGCAACTATTTCCACAGACACTTATGTCCAAAGACAGGATGGCAAATAAACTCTGGAGGTATTTTGTAATTCTGTGTTGTGTGCTGGGCTACCCAAGGATTATTGCAGCATTTCCCATTCCTTCTTCCATCTTCCCTCCAGGACTTTTTGTTGTTTTGTGTCTTTCTTCTTTCATTCTCACTGCAGTGTCCTTCATTTGTTGCCTGCAGTGAAAGAGGGTATGGAACTGAGGTCAGCAATAGAAGCTCTGTTTGTATATCTTATCCTGCCAGCACTTTTTCAGGGAGCAGAAATGTCATATTTACTTTATGCTTTTGAAAAAGTTTCCAGCACTGCTCTTACTCTGATATGTTTCACTCTTTGTCTTGAAGGCTGACACCTGCCATTCCAAGATAGAGAGTTTACAGGCAGAAAAAAAAAAGACTAGAAACACAATGCAGTGTGCCAGCTTTGGCCTTGCAATGTAGAAATAAAGCAGGACAAAATAATTCCTTCCTTTTCCTTTCTTCGAGGAAGAAAGACAATGAGCAGGGTGGTTTTTTTCAGGTATTTAGGGAAATGAAAGGTGGCCATTTGGTGCTTAAGTGTCAAGAGAGTGAAAAGAGCACAGATGCATGGCACTGCTCTGAAAATACTAACGAGAAGCATTGACTGCACTGGGTGCTTCCAACCATGGAGGAGATACAGAATAGAATGTAGGACAGGTTATTACAACAAGAGGTGGAAAGAGGGCGCTGTACAGATTCTGCATGGACTTCAGCAATATCACAGAATCACAGAATGTCAGGAGCTGAAAGGGACCTCAAAAGCTCACACAGTCCAACCCCCCTGCCAGAGCAGGATCACCTAGAGCAGATCACACAGGAACGTGTCCAGGCAGGTTTTGAATATCTCCAGAGAGGGAGACTCCACAACCCCCCCAGACAGCATGTTCCAGTGTTCTGTCATCCTCACAGTGAAGAAATTCCTCCTTGTGTTTACACGAAACTTTCTCTTCCTTTGCCTCAACTAATATACTCCATGTTGAGTCTGGCACCTATGCAGACCTTTGCATGCAGTGAGTCACCCCAAAATACGAAGTCCCTCTGGCAGTACAAGCTCATTTGCTAATATTTGGTCAAATTTACGGTGTGCTGATTTAACACAGTTTGTTCTCACAAGCACATCCCCCTTCTCCCACCCAATTGGAAAGTTATGTGACAAAAAAGTCCTGTGTTGAGGTAGAGTTTAATGCAAGCAATGCAGCAAACTAAGGTATTTGTTAGTTTGCAGAAAAGCACAGCAAAACCAGAAGCAGCATCAGGACACAATGATACAACAGACCTCCCCAAGCCAGCAGCCAGCCCAGTGGACAAGACCAACATTCTAAAAACAGAAGGTGGAAGCAGCAGCTGGAAGTAAGAAGCCTTTCCTGTAAATTACTACTACTGCTCCAGAAAGTTTTATTAATACAATCGAAACCTTTTAACAGTCTATATAAGTCAGTTAGATGGCACTGCAAGAACAGAAACAAGCAGTCACTGAAGTTGCCAGTGAGATTTTATATGGTAAGGAAATCAGTCTGCACCAACACCATTCATAAAATCATGCAGGCACAATAATCCTTATAAAGATCAGTGATGAACTTACAGCCCCATATAATACCACAACCAGTTTAAAGCACTCTAACAGTAGTACAGGATGTTCCACAATAAAACAGAACCTGTGCAGGAAGAACACTTACATTAGAGACGAGTCACTTATCAAATCACCAGAATTGGCCAGGATAGCAGCACAGGAGACATTTGGAATTTTTATTTCCAGTACTGAACTTAGGCTTGTGTTGCTGATGGGGTGGGGGCATTAAGATGGATTCTTTCATCATTTACACAAATTACCAAGGACATCCATAGGAGAGCAGGATTTGACTCATCTTGAAACAAGCTTTGTGCATTTGAAAGCCATCAGTAGCTCAGAGCAGTTTGAAGACACCATTCTCTCAAGGCCAGCAGCTGTCTTCATTCACATTTCTATGGTTCATATACCACAACTGGCAGGTAAATAAATTCCATAATGGCATCAGGCCTGCAGCACAAGTAACTCATCTTTTGGTGTATGGAAATGAAGCAGCCAGCTGTAGAGGTGTAAACTCCCTCAGTTATGAGCTGTAGGACAAGCTATATTTCCATGAAGGTCTAGTTTCCTCCTGAGGTAGCTCTCATGAGGAGTCATATCATATCTGATGAATTATTTGATCCCACACGTTCTCTTGTTACAGAATTGATGAACATCAGACAATAATAATAATAATAAGAGGATTTCTGCTAAATCTATTTAAAAAAAAAAAAATTAAAGAGACTATAGACTAGACCAGGAGCATTGATGTTGAGCCTTAGAAATCCTCATCTTTCCAGATGGAAAATTTTGACTATTATTTGAGAGAAAAATAATCACAATACATGGTGGCATCAGACGTGCTTTCCAAAGGTGTTTCTCCCATGTCTGTTTCTGCTGAATCTTATTCCTGATCTAAGGGAACACTGTGCACCCACAGAGCTGACGATTCCTATTCTCTACTTTTTTCCAAATATGTAAAGCACAGGATGAAGGATTCGAGCAGGATGAGTTGCCAGTGTCTGCCTTAGGGATTAGATGATTTAATTTGTTTGTAGTTCATTTGTGTTATCTGATTTAAACACCACATTTTTCTCCTAAGTGTCCTATGCTCCACCTAACCTCTGTCTTGTTTAGGATGATAAGTAACCAGATTACGCTGCTCAGTTGTTCGTGAGATTAAAACAAATTAAATCAAACAATGAAGGAAACTATGCTTTATTCTTCCAGAAGCATCTTCTTTATCTTTAGGTCTTGCCTCCCAGGGCTTCTTGTATTGCAACACCTAGATTTTGGCTTTAGCTAGCAGAACCCTAAGATTCCATTTTGTTTCTTCCAAGGTATCTTAAACACTTAAGTATTTTGAGCTGATGCTTGACTTAAGTCTTTAACATATTTCTTACTCAACAAGGTTAGAATATGGAGGCTTTTTGCAAAGTTGCTTTGACAGTAGCCTAAGCTAGATATTTTTAAATAAAGATAGTTTGTAGAACACATCTTATGCATTTCACCAACTGTCCTTTTCCTTCTATTTTAACTTGAAGGTGAAGCTAGGAATTGAAGGTGAAGTGTCTGGAACAACAATCTATGAACAGTATTACTTTCATCATAGTTTAGACATTCCCATAATGCAGTTGCCCATTCATGAAATTTTTCTCTTCAAGAAATGATTCTTTGGATTGTTTCTCTGATACCTTTGTGATATTCATCTTTTATTTTCTGTCTACGAGTGTTGTTTTCACATAAATAAATTTCTAATCTCATTTTGAATCTTCCTAAAGAGTTGCCTTCCCTAACATCCTGGGACAGTGATTTCCATGTGAATTTGTTGGAGAACAAAACTAATATGCATTTATGAACACTTTTTGGACTTCAGTATATAATACAGAAGAGTTTCTTAGAGTTCAAAAAGCAGTAACAATGTGTGATTAAGCAAGATGTATTCTGTGTATAGCCTGTTAACCTCCACATACAGTATTTTTTGTGTTGCTGCCTCTCCAGGGCAGTATCAGCTATCTGTTGTGCTTTAATTGCAATTCATTACTCTTGCAACATTCCCTATGAAGACAAATGTCAACTGGTGACAATTCTGTTTCTGGCAGCAAACCAGCCCCTCAAGTTCTGTAATTTTTTTCGGTTGCAGAGATTCTACTCCATTAGCTGTTAAGCTTACATTGACTTCATTTATTAGAAACATAGCTTGCTACTTTCTCAGGTACAAATTAATAATTCTTTCTAATATGAGCATAGCTTTAATTATTTCTTTAATAAAAAGAGTTGGGGCTCTTCAGCCTGGAGAAGAGAAGGCTTTGAAGAGACCTTGTAGTAGTCTTCCAGTATCTGAAGGGGGCCTACAGGAGGGCTGGAGAGGGACTATTTACAAGGTCTTGTAATGACAGGATCGGGAGTAATGGGTTTAAACTGGCAGAGGGGAGATTTAAACTAGATGTTAGGAAGAAGTTCTTTGCAGTGAGGGTGATGAGGCAGTGGCACAGGTTGCTCACGGAGGTTGTGGATGCTCCTTCCCTGAAGGTGACTTGGTTAGATGAGGCCCTGAGTGACCTGCTCTAGTGGGAGGTGTCCCTGCCTATGGTGGGGGGTTTTAACTAGCTGATCTTTGAAGTCCCTTCCAACCTAAGCCATTCTACGATTCTATGATTCCTTCTTTCTGAAGTTTCCAGTAATTAACATGGTATTAATTTTAGTATTACATGGTATTAATTTTATTTAGTGAAGCCCTAACACCAAGCAGTTGGCTTTAGTCATTACTAGGTATGCTGAACTTTGCTAAGTTAAAATTCACATACACTTTCACATGAATTGTGGGGTTAATTTTACCAAATAGGAAATGTTTGTTTTATTTGGCAGTGATATAATACTGTTGGCAAACAATACCGTTAGCTATTCTGCCTGAGTTGATCAGAAGCATATTTATAACATACATGGCAAAAGAGGCATCACATAAGTATCTTATCTGTTTGTGAAAGGTATTTAAATGGATTTCAGCTTTTCTAATTATTTTCTCTGCCAGTGTGGAAATTCAGGTTTTCTATAAATCAAAACCTAACCTCTTGCATCTGGAAGAAATTGGACTTGGTATAATATACTTCCCTTCCTTTCACCATTACAAAACCTGGCATCTCTACCCTTTTTTTTTTTTTTTGTGTACCTCTCTCCTTTACAATCTAAATTCAACATGCTGCTTTGATCTGCCTTGTTTTCCCCAGATGCACTGTAAGATATCATATATACCTAGAACATATACATACATCTCACATATAAATCCACCTTCTTCTCTGCTCATTAAATCAGCCTGTGAGATCCTAGGGGCAGACTCTGTGTCCACACCCCACAAAACACACGAACACTTAAGGAATAAGCAAACACACATGCGAAGATCCTCACTGTTGATACTACATCAACTTTCCATAGTTAAATATTCAGATGCCAAGAAAGTGAAATTTATGACTGAATGAATAACCTCACTTAATGCCCTCTGTGGAACAGTGAAATTAAAAGCCATGTGCTTCAACAAGTGCTTCATCTGGGATAGGTGTTTGGTTGGTTGTTTTGTTTTGGTTTTTTTTTTTTTTTTTTCAGAATTAATATAAAACCCCCTAAATTTAATAAGATTTTGTCCCACAAAATCCTCATGTAACTTTTTCAGTGGGCACTAGCTAACATTGCCACAGCTAGGGTAGCTAGTCTGCTTTCCTGTGCAATGAGTATATCTCTGTTACAAACTCTGTTGCTGGGCTTTCTTGTGACCAAGAGTACAGAGTTTTCACAAAGCATTCTCATTTTTGGGAACAAAAATGCTCATTTATTCACTGTCACAATTAAAACACGCTCCTAAAGGCTGAACAGCTAAAAGTAAGCCAAGGGGCAAACAACGTTGTCCCAGTTTAGGGCTCAGAATTCCCTGCT
The DNA here is from genome assembly GCA_013400475.1 of Tricholaema leucomelas. Lineage (NCBI taxonomy): Eukaryota > Metazoa > Chordata > Aves > Piciformes > Lybiidae > Tricholaema lacrymosa > Tricholaema leucomelas. The sequence continues at coordinate 371,139 of WAAF01003882.1, read as the reverse complement.
AACTAGAAGCCATCTGCCCCACACAGACCATGAGATAAGTAGAGAGAAGAGAGAAGTGAAGGGAGGAGAAGCAAGAGATATCAGCCAGATACTGTTTTATAAGCTGTAATACTGGAAAGTGGAACAGAATGGCAATATTACAATATCCTGGGATTACCAGGTCCATCCCATGGGACTCTCTATCTCTTTCTGGAAGACTTTGTCTCTGTGATCTTCTTAAGAGACCACAAACATCTTCAGTAAGGTTTTGCATGACTACTATTCACTGGAAATTCTAAGCAGTGAAGACACTTTCAGCTGCCACACACTGCACAGTGTTTCTACACTAGTGCCGTGAGCTTCAGCCTTCAAGTGTTAGGGACATCCTGCTGTAAGACTTTCCTTCTCAAGGTAATACCTGTCTGACACAGAATTATCCACTGGTTTTGATGAGAAGTTTTTTTCTTTGACAAAGGTCTTTAGAAAGATGTCTTTTTATTCAGAACCATGGAATGCTTTGGGTTGGAAGGGACCTCGAACATCATCTAGTTCCAACCGCCCTCCAACCAGGGCAGAGTAGAGAAGAAGAACCTCCCTAGATGTGCTGGCCACACAAGTTATTTGTGTGTGTGTCTGTGTACATGAGTATGCATTTAGAAAAAATCACCTACAAATGAAATAAAAGCAGAATCTTGCCATCTCATTGGCATTTCTGAACTCCTCAAGAAAAGGAACACTAAGTTGTCCAAAAGCTTGAAATAAATAGCATTTAATATTGCTTCCCTCTCAATTGAATTTCAGCCAATATATATTCATAGCTACCTGAAGGAAAGAGAACGTTTCTAAAAACTGCTTTTGCTAATAATCTATTGTCACTATTTGCATAATTTGACAAGTTAAGTGCTTAAAATGGTAAAAGTGGGAGCACAGGTTTTTGTTTTCTTTAAAAACATTTTGGATATTGATGATTCAGGACATTTTTTTCTTTCTTAAGCACAATAGTAGCAGAGACAGTCATTATCCCAAACAAGTCTCACAAAAGCTCATTAATGTGTTTTAAAAAACTTCTCTCTTGAAAATATGAAATATAATTTGCTATGGAAGATGTACCATGTGAAGTAAATATCTATCTATCTATCTCTGTTTGTGAAATCTCCTTGTTCATAATGGTGAAATGCTCTGTGGCTGTAAATGTATCTGGGTCTGTTGGTGCTTGTGTTTTTATTAACACAGCCATGGGGAGTTTTGTGTAATAAAATACACACATATTTAATACTGGGAAACTCTGCAGACATAGGCAATGTCCTGGTTAAAAAAAAATATCTTAAAGGAAAAATATTAAAATAGAAAGTGAATCTGTGTAGTGTGGAATTCCCTTTGGAAAATCTAGCCTGTTTTATATTGACTTTGATTCAGAGGCTAAACTACATTTAAATATTTTACAGCAATACTGCCTTTAAATGGGTTATAAATAATTCACTGAATAGCTGAACAGATGTCTCTGTGGAGTGCAAACTCCTTATATCTTAATGATTAGATTTAATAGAGTAAAACAAACTTCCAAGCTTTCAGTTACTGGAAAACAGA